>JASVEL010009728.1:0-37749 GCA_032618575.1 Nicotiana noctiflora
ACCTGTTGAATTCTTATATTTATATATTATATATATATATATATATATATATATATATATATATAGTTTAAGTTTCAATTTTGTTATAAATATATACTCCCTTCATTTTGTAGTTTGACTTTTAAAAAGAAATGGATTTTTTTTTAAATTTATAGTCTTAAAAGTTTAAGGGCTAAAAGAGTTATAGGGTCATACCGTTTGTCTGACTATAAAAGCTTCTCATTATGGGTAAATGAGTAAAATAAAAAACTTAAAATTTAAATTATATTCAAATTTAGAAATGTATCATTTGTTTTGGAACAAACTAAAAAGAAAAGTACCTCATCTACTAAGAAACAAATAGAGTATTATATTATGGATGTTCATTTAGTACTCCGTTGTAAATAAACGTCCTTAAGAAGCTTATCCATACGGAACTCTGTAAATAAACTTACTTAAGAAGCTTATCCATATGGGACTCCACCGTAAATGTGTTTATCTATTTAGTACTGTATTGAAAATAAGCCTCCCAAAGAAGCTTATCATTTCGGTACACCATTATGGATAAATATTACTCCCGATTGAAGATTATCTATATATGATACGGTAGCAACTTACAAGTAGCTTACACAGCAGCTTGCAATAGCAACTTGCTAGTAACTTACAAGCAGTTTACACAACAGCTTGCAGTAACAGCTTACACAACAGCTTTCTTTCTTCTATAAATAGAAGAGATTACAGTTCATTATGTACATGAGTTTGAAGTTGAATAATACATCATTCTCTCTCTATATATTTGTCCTCGGTTTCTTTACTTTACAATTTTATTTTATAACATGTTATCAGCACGAAGCTCTACCATTTTGAGCACTTACTTCGAATTTAATTTCTGTTTCACTGTTCATCTCTGATTTGAGCCGACGCTCTTACGTCCATGGTTAGATCTTGTTCATTCCGAGTATCATAAGGCTGATTATATCTTTGAGGTGGTGAGTTTTTCTTCTTGACAGAAGTGATGTAGATATCACTTACATCTAGTGGCCGAATTTGCATAATTTCATTTGAGCCTTTTGCTTATATTTTAATATCTTTATTCCTCGTCTGCTTGGTTATATGTTATGTATACAATACCTATTTGATATTTGTTTTCATCTTAATTTGCTTAATAAAGGATTACAAAGTGGATAACATTGTTAGATACCCTTAAACTCCAACAAATTTTGCAAGAAATGTACAACCACCAGAAGTGGTTATATTTTGTATATCTCATTGTAACTAAAACCACCATAAGTGGTATATGCTTATGACCACCAGAAGTGGTAATTAGGCTTCTATGGTTACAATTGAAGATAAGCTACATAAATATTCTCTATATTAAATGCACGCCTCGATTCGCTCCTGAAGTATTAATATTTTAAAAGAGGTTGAAGCATCATAATTTGATGTGATTAATGGGCGTTCAGATAGTTATGTTCAATTTTCTAAAGGATGAGAACTTTTGATAATATTAATCCATTCCCATAAGTGAATGTGATAATATTAGTAAAGCCGTAAATATGAGCGTGTTCTTGATGCAAATATATTACGATTCACCTCGAGAAGAGGTCATATGATTGAGAGAATATATACTCTATTTTCGTATTTTAAATTTGCTCTTGAAGAAGTAACACAATTGAAATTTTCTCCTGAAGTAGAAAAATATTATGAAACTATGTCTTTTATGTGCTTAAATAAAATAATAAGCTATCAAAGTAATTTTGAAGCACATTTATCACAAAGTTGGTGGTAAAAAATACTAAAATTCTTAAATTCTTATATTTATAAATTTTGAATTATCTTTATATTATTCATTTGATTTTGATTTTCTCTCATGATACATGAAGTTTTTAAGCAATATTTGGTAGTACAAAATGTATCAACAACTCCTAGAGATCTAACTATTTGTCTAGAAGACTTTCAACACTCGTAGTGTTCGATAAATATTATATTGTGGATAACAAATGAAAGCTCTCGAAGAGTTTATATACAAATATATTATTCATATTATATGATTATGGTCAAAACATATATTGTAATAAACCTGAAGTTTACTAATACAAATGGCTGTCATATTGAGATTACCAAAGATTGAAAGATTGAAAATCTTCATGCTTCCACAATCATAGGGGGTAAAATAATATGTATATGAAACTTTACCCCCCTTATTCTTCAATTTGTATTATATCATGTATCACAGAAAATCATAAGTTTTACTATAGCAAAAGTAAGCACAATAAGTCAGAAGTTTACTACTACAAAAATTTAAGCCATAGTAAACCAGAAGTTTACTAAGAGATAGCATATGCCATGATAAACTTGAAGTTATCATTTGCCATTTTTAAATGAGCTATTTGAGAATTAATATAAGCATATACTGAAGAACTAGAATATTCTTCAAGAATTCTTTTATGTTGCTTGTTCTCATAATCGGCTAAAGTTGGGACTAAGACCCCTGATTCTAAAATATATATATAAAAGGTGAACATGAGCATAATCACCTATCATGTGAACCACTTATAGATGCATATATAAGATGGTTACATGTATGTCTATTGTCAACATGCGCTCTGGCATTTGAGATTGCTTTTATCAATTAAAAGCAGAACTTTCAGATTATGAAATCAAAATAGTTCATCTTGATAATGCTGGTTTATATCCAAACTAGTTTAGCATTGAATACCTCCTACTAATAGCTAAACCATTGCTTATGAGAATAAAACTTCATGTGTCGGTCTAAGATATTCTAAATTGCATACAACAGCACTTGTATGCATCAGACCAATAATATACGATAAATTCATCCCCTCACAATTGGTTTAGGATCATAAACCAAATATTTTTACTATCTTTTGATGTGTGCTATATGATTAATTTCTCTACCACAATACACAAAGATATATTTCCCAAAGAAGATTAGGGATATATGTTGGTTTTTCTAACATTTAGGGGATGGAAAAAACGGCTGAAAAATATGGTATATGAATCGAATTATCATTGATATGATCCTCACTTAGAATATAATTTAAGTCAAATGCTAGAAGCATTTGTTTATCCAAAATTTAATATCATATTTCAGCTGAAAATGCTCCTATTATAATTAAAGTATCTGAAAGATATTGTTTACTGTACGCATGAGACATGGTAGTCCAATCGATTCCAAAGGTAACAATCCTTGAAAATGATAGGAGCTAATGCTCATAATGAGGAGGAAATAAGCTCAAGAAGAGCCCACGGCATAATAATTCATGAAACTCCTGAAGAAGTTCAGGTACCTAAAATAAAAATAAAAGTGATGAGATCTCAACAAATTATGTCGCTTAGAAACTAATACAAAATAATCATCGACGATATATTTGATACAATATAGAGCACAATATTGTAAAAGATTGTGAGGATCAGACATGTAGTCCAGACACCTGAAGAGGTTTGCCATTTAAATGTAAGTCATAACTTATATGACCCATTTGATTAATTCTGTATGAAGATCCCTGAAAGATTCAAAATGCCTGAAGTATATTGTTCAAAGTCTCGAGAAATGTACTCGATCATATTACAAAGGTCTTTGTACCGTTTAAAGCAATATGGGCGCATATGGTACAATCGTCTTAGTGAATATTTGCTAAAAGAACGTTATACTTATTATTTATATTGATGACATAAATCTTATTGGAACTCCAGAAGAGCTCCAAAAGGCAATTGAATATCTTAAGAAAGAATTTGAGATGAAAGATCTTGGAAACACAAAACGTTGTCTTAGTCTGCAATTGAATATTTTGCAGACGAGATTTTTTATCCATCAATCTGCCTATACAAAAAGGGTCATAAAATGCTCTTACATGGACAAAGTACACCCATTGAGTAAACCAATAATTTTTTATCTCTTAAAGTGAAAAGGATCCATTCTTACCTCCAAATGAGGATGATGCACTCCTTGGTCCTGAAATACCCAAGTCTTTATGAGGGGGAGTAAAGTATACTGTACTTTTTTTCCTGGTAAGGTTTTAATGAGGCAGCTTGCAATGTATATTATTAGTGTACTATTTTTCCTTGACTAGGATTTTTTTTCATGGGATTTTTCCTGGTAAGGTTTTAACGAGACACATAATAATGAACACCCAAGGGGGAGTGTTATGAAAATATTATTATGGAAGTTATTTATTACTTCGCTATAGATAATATTTCTAAAGAAGATTATCCATTTAGTACCCCATTGAAGTTTTTTACAAGCAGCTGATGTAGGCAAGTTGCAAGCAACTCAATGAAATGACTTGCAGCAGCTTCTTCGTTTGACTAGATTACTTTAAACCGATTTGAAATAGTGGTGGATAATATTCTCTACAAATTCAACTTTTGAGAATATGGTATACAAGATTGGAATGCGGATACTCGAATATTTGAAATAAGGTTTTCATTAGTGGGAGTAAAATACGCGATGCACTCTTATTTCCTTACTGAGGTTTTTTCCCCCACAGGGTTTTTCTTATAATATTTTAATGAGACATATTATCTTTTAATGAACATATAAAGGGAGTGTTATAAATATATATTATATTATGGATGTTCATTTAGTACCCCGTTGTAAATAAGCTTCCTGAAGATGCTGATCCATATGGGATTTCATTGTAAATATATTTATCTATTTAGTATTTTATTGAAAATAAGCATGCTGAAGAATCTTATCATTTCGGTATGCCGTTATGGATAAATATTACTCCGTTAGAAGATTATCTATATCTGATACAATAGCAACTTATAAGCAGCTTACAAGCAACTTACAAACAGCTTACACATCAGCTTGCAGTAACAGCTTACACAACTTCCTTTCTTCTATAAAATATAGGAGATTTCAGTTTATTATGTACATGAGTTTGAAGTTAAATAACACATTAATCTCTCTCTATACTTGTCGTCGATTTCTTAACTTTACAAGTTCATTTTATTACATCTATCTTTTTATAGGGTAGAATATCACTTTGAATTCTCGATGAATAATGCATCACTTGAAAAAATTATTTTTTTGTTTACTCACAAGTTAATAACTCAATCAAAATTTTATTAAATTTATTTTATTTTATTTTATTTGTTTATATATATATATATATATGCATATTCGAAAAAATATTTAAATATTATATATCAAAAGCCAGCATCATCGCCTAATCTTAAGACATTTAATGAGTAAAGTCAAAAGGCATATTCTCCGATCAACTCTGTCTCTATTCTTCTAGCTTGCCCACTTTCAATTAAACTTTGATGTATCCCTATTTTGATCAAGTTTATCTTCTCTATAACCTTTAGCGATAACAATATTATTTTTCCATGACATAATTATCTTCTCAAGATCAATCTCTTTTCTAAATATCAAACCCCCTTTTAACTTAGATGTACATTCCATGTCAAAATCTTTAGCTCCACATATACACATATATTTATACGTAGATAAGTATTGTTTAGAGTTCAAATTTCATTACTAATTTATGAAGGTTGAATGTTTAATGAGTAATTCTTTATCTGTAAATGGAATTTATGTAATCAAGTAAGATATAATTATGAGTCCAGGTATGCCTGTGTACTATTAAAAATTACCTGATATCTTATTTTACCAACAAGATTCAAGAGCTTGATATCTTCGTCAAATGATCATGGTCCTTTCTTCTTGATATAGTTATCATATCAAGGGGCTCTTCTTTCCCTCCCTATTTATTTGTTTTCCAGATAATGGCAACATAAATTCAGCAAGAAAATATTTATATGATGCGAATTGATAATAGGTTATGCAGACGTTATTTACACTCCAAATATATCATACTTTATTGCTATTTTGAAGACTTAGTGATGATAAAATACTCTAATTGGAGTTCTTTTGCTTTGTAGGGACTAATCCAAGTTAGGAAGAGACTATGGAGTATTTTTGGAGTCAATAATGTGGATATAAGTCCAATCAAGAAGAACTCAAAAGAAAATAAGCAAGAAAGAGGCAAAGGAGGTCTGGGCAAGAAGCCACCATGACCGTGGTCGACCGCGGTAGGCCAAGCAAGTGAGGCAGAATAGTTGCATTTCTTCGCGGTCGTGTCGCGTTTTGCTGATTCAAGTAGGGAAATTTGTGTTCCCTGCAGATTTTGTAATTTTAGATTGCAAGGTCGACGAAGCAATTACCATAATTTTGGGAAGGATGTTCTTGGTCACAGGGAGAGCTCCCATTGATTGTGAAACTGGGTAGCTCAAGATGAGATTGAACGATGAGGAGATAACATTCAATGCGCAGCAATCTATGAGGCGACTGAGTGAATTCGTCAATTGCTCTCTTATTGATGTCGTGGATGTAATCGTAAAAGCTGATAATAAAACGTTTGTGAGCACGTGATTTTTGCCCTACATGAGAATCACTCCCAGAAAATTCAAAAATAAAATAGTTTTATGTTGAGCATGATTTTTGTGATTTTTGTGTTATTTTTATCTTACATTTGCATGTTTGTGTGTGCGTGTTTATTTATTTAAATTAGTAAAATACAAAATATATACATCATGTTTTGCATTTTTTTAGTGTTTAATATCAAAATTATACGGTTTACATTTAAGTGATATGTAATTATGTGGGATGATTGTAGTAAAAATTTATTGTGTTATGAGTTAGTATATATATATATATATATACATATATATACACACATATGTACATGATACACCATGGAATGTAGTATGGAAATCGGAATTGGGCCATAGCAAAACCAGGCCCAATGTAATTCAATACACCACCCAATTCCCTACCCAGCCAGCCCAACCCGACCCGGTCCGAAATAATCAAACCCCCATCTTTTCAATACACCATCATTTTCATTACACAAAAAAGAAACCCTAAAATCCTAAAACACTCCCTAGCCGTCACACCTTACACCCCACCCCCTCTTCTTCATCTTCCTCACAACACCCACATCCATGGCTGCCAACTCCCACGCCAAACAGACCCTTAAGCAGCCATGACGACCACCTCCATCATGCTCGAGTAGTAACTCATCCCCCATAACCATGGCTTCATCATCTTCTTCATGAACTAGACAACAATGGAAGCCGCCACTTTCACCAGCGATCGTCCAAGCGACCAGCAGCCTCACAACTGGCAGCTTCATGTCGACGCCGCTACAATAGCCTCACGATCGACACTGCCGCCAGCTTCTTCTTCTTCGACATCAGCAACACATTTTCTCGCGACCAGCAGCCACACAGTTTCTCGCGACCAGCAGCAACACTTTCACCAGCGATCGTCCAAGCGACCAGCAGCCACACATCTTCTTTAACACCTCTCTAAAACCCTACTCCTCCAATCCCTTAAACTTTCCCTTTCACCAGTTTTCTCCTCTCTGCTGCACGCTATCGAGATGTTGCTGCTCCAATTTCTTCTACCCACTTCTTTTACGATTCGGCGGATAGTGATAGTAAAGGTAGATGGTATTCATCATTAAGATGCAATGTTAATAGATCCATTAAGCCATCTAAATCGACAAATACGCCGTTTTTGGGTTACCGGTATGAGTCAACTGCTGTTGCATCTGATTCTCCATCGGAGAAGTTTGAGTATCAAGTAGAGGTAAGTCGTCTTATGGACCTCATTGTTAACAGTTAGTACAGTAATAAGGGGTTTTCAGAGAGAGCTTATCAGCAATGCAAGTGATGCCTTGGATAAGTTGAGGTTTCCATCGAGTTTGTGATTCCGGTTTGAGTCCTTGATTGCCGTTCGAATTTCCGGGCAGATTTATTTCCGATCGAGTTCACCGTTGTTTGGATCCGGTTAGTCGATTTAAATTTTGTTTTTGTCCATATTTTATTGGTATTTTCAGATCCGAAATTATTGTATGTTGGTTGGATTATCTTCTTGATTTGTCGTTCATCATGATTCAGATTATCATTGTGTTTAGTACCTCCATATTATGGTTAGTCATCTGTTTCTGGTTGTTATTGAAATTACTAAGGTGATGTTTGGTTTTCCTTGTTGTGATTTGTTTGTCTAGTTATCAGAAGATCTATTTGTTTTGTTACTGAAGCTTGGTGATCTGTTCAGTTGAATTAAGGAATCAGATTATTCAGTTGTTAAGAATTAGCTAAGTTCTCTTCATTAGATGAATTGGTTATAGCTGGGAAGAATAGTAATTTCAGTAGTTTTAGGGGTAATATAGAAATTGAAAACTTAAAGAATTATTTATGTTAAAGTATTTTATCCACTAAGCACTAATAACATTAAAAAAGGGTATTGTTTAATACTTAGTGAGGAACAAGACATAGTGGCTTTGGAAGATGTTAAAAGAAGTAATTAAATATGTTGCCCATAACTTTTGAATTAATTAAGGAAAAGACAAGTGTTAGTGGGGAACCAAACAATAGGCATGAGAGTTAATATTAATACTATAATAGACCCATGACTTTTGATTAAAACAAGAGGGGACAAGCATGTAAGCATGGGGAACCATTTAACTTAAATCAAAAAGTCATTTAGGGGGGAGGGGTCTGTTTTGAGCTATAAGTATAGCATGAATCTGAAACAGTAAGGAGAGACAAAGGGATACACATACAGACAGTAGGGGATTCAAAAAACAGAGATATTCACAGCATACACGGACGGACACTCATAAAAAATACACAAGTGCTCACTTGTTTGCTTCTGTTCTTCGGTTGCTTCAGTTGCTGTTGGTTTGTTGCTGTTAAGGCTATTGTTGTCGCTACTGTTTATTGTCGAGGTTGTTGTTGTGGTTTGTCGAGCTACTGTTTGTTGTCGAGGTTGTTGTTGTGGTGGTTGCTGTGTTGTCGTGGGGGTTCTATCGCTGTGGGTCTGTTGTTGTTAAAGCTGTTGCTGTTGGTCTATTGTTGTTAAAGCTGTTGCGGTTGGTCTGTTGTTGTTAGCTGCTGTTTGTTGTTGCTATATAATGCATCCTCACTTCTCTTTTCTTTAAATTCCAGTACACATCTTTAGAATACCAGAAATTGTAGTTGGCAAGTTCAAAGTTTGGACATATATGAAGATCTGAAGTCTGTTTAAATTCATCCTGTTTTGTATACTACACATCTGCAATCGCATCATATTTGTATAAGTTAACTGATAAATTATGGACTGTCGCTATTTTGTATGTAATCCATGTTGGTCAGTGTTAAATTGAAATTAGAAAACCAAAACAGGGATTTAGTCTAGAACTAGAAATTAGTATGGTCTTATTTAAGATTTGAATATCAAAGGTCATTTTGATTAATTGCGACATGTGTTTGAATAGGGATTAAGACTCAAACCGCTAACATTCAAATGATTGAATTGTGTGAATCGGGTTTATATAATCATTCTAATTCTGAATTTACGAGGTCACTTAGGTAAATAACGTCATTTTAATTGGCAATTTGAATAATATTAATAACTAAAGTAGTGATGAACATTAGCATGAAGTTCAAAAATGACGTTTGTATTACACATAGTTAACTTTAATGGTTCGGTTTATCTAATACTGGTGGTTTAAATTAATTAGAGAATGGTTAGTTTATGTTGGACATTTTTCAAACTCGCATGCTACTTATAATTGTTGTTTTGGTATTACTCGCTTGTAGAATAAGGCATAAAACAACCTCCCTTGTGCAAGCTCGAGTGCAATTTCCATTCACCTTGATCTAGCAACTAATAAGAGGCCCGAGCTAGTAAACATGTAACAAATTAGGACCTTTTCTCGTTTTATTTAGAGACGAACTTAATAGAAAAAATGTAGTCACTTTAGGATTGTCCTTTTAAAATAAACGAGACGAGCCTCGCCAAAAATACACAATTGTGGGGCCCTCGAATAATTGTCATGAAAACTTAGACTTGGAAGGACCGTCTAGTGAATTTCACTGTCCTTTTCCCAAAGTTAAATAGACGATAGACTCTTTAGGCACGACTTGAAATAAAATTACTTTCCTGAATACGGGTGCGCATTTATGTGACCCAAATCTTACTCTCGGCGAAACTGAAATACATTAGAGTCGCAGGCGTACTGGTTACGATGCGGCTCGAAATGTGTTTTCGTAACGTCGCAATTCTTCTAAAAAATAAGAGCGGAGCATTAAAAGCACATAGTTAAAATATATAAAAGAATCAGATAGAAACAAAAATTGCAATTGAGCGACCGTGCTAAAACCACGGAATCCGGGGGTGCCTAACACCTTCTCCCGGGTTAATAGAATTCCTTATCCGGGTTTCTAGTTTCGCAGACTGTATTACAGAGTCATAAATTTTCTCGGTTCGGGATTAAACCGGTGACTTGGGGCACCATTATTTTTCCAAGTGGCGACTATGAATTAATTAAATAAATCCCGTTTCGATTGTCCTTTAATTGGAAAAACTCCATCGCGCCCTCGCGGGTGTGTAAAAAGGAGGTGTGACACTCCTCACCTCATTCACTCTTAACACACCAAAACATCACAAAATACTTTCTTGAGTGGTGTAGAGTTCTCTCCGAGTGTTGTAAATTTTTCTTAATAGTGAGTTTCTCTAGTTTTGCCCGTGGACGTAGCCAACAATGTGCTACATATTTACCGCTATTACGTGAACTGTATATAAAAAATTATGCCAAAACCCTTCTCTTCTTACCTCCGGGGATGTGCTTACTGGTTGAGACTCGCCTTTCTGCTAGTGTCAATACCCAATAAGAAATAGAGGCCGGATATGTTACAAAGCCGGACGACCCCGCGGGTCCCCGGTACGTAGCCCCCTCCTCAATCCGAGTTGTCCACTCGGGTACACACTCTAGTACTATAAAAAATTAGGATATTAAGCCTAGATTTAGGATGTTTATTTGCATCATATCTGACTTAGGGGACTCAACACAAGGGTTGGGTCCGTCTAGGACAGGTGACCCGGGAATCAAAGATCGAGCATATTATATGTTGCATTTATTTATCCTGGATTATTATGCTGACCGGCTAGATTCTTGAAAACAAAAGAGAATTTTGGAATAGAAAAATATCAAAAATATTGACGAAATGCTGTCAAAAAATTTGAAAATTTGAAAAATAGAAAGAGCAATTTTGTTGAAGTAATTGGTCATAAAAAATCTGACCGAACTACGCAAGTTTGATTCTCGCCACTAGGTGGGATACGTAGGCAACCCTCATCGGGTCCAACCACCCCTTTAAAAAATCAAAAAAAATGTGTGCTTAATTTTGTCAATAAAATCAAAGTGATGCCGTTTTTGCAAATAGCCGAATGTTCCGAAAGGACGCCGGAAGGCTGTTTTTGCAAAAATAGCCATTTTGAATTTTTATAAATAATTTTTGGGCACAACCTTGAAATATTCCCTCGCGGAAATGTTGAAAGGTCGTAGCCGCAAAATCAAGTTTGGGTTACCACCACTTTAAAAAATAAAAAAAATATGTGTTTAATTTTGTCAATAAAATCAAAGTGATGCCGTTTTTGCAAATAGCCGAATGTTCCGAAAGGACGCCGGAAGGTTGTTTTTGCAAAAATGGCCACTTTGACACTTTGAATCATTTTTAATAATTTGCAGCCACAGCCTTGAAATATTCCTTGTGGAAATGTTGCAAGGCCATAGCCGCAAAATCAAGTCCGGGTTCACACCCCCTTTGCAAAAACAACCAAAAAGTATCAAATTTTTGATTTTGTTATAAATAAGTCGGGTGATGTTATTCTTGCTCAAAATATGCCGAATGTCCCTCAAAGGACACCGGAAGGCCGTTTTGCAAGAATAGCCACTTTGAGTCATCGTAAATAATTTTGGACACAGCCTTGAAATATTCCCTCGCGGAAATGTTGAAAGGTTGTATCCGCAAAAATTAAGTTTGAGTCATCACTCAACTTTTCAAAAAATATCCATTTTATCAAATAAGCCATTACATGGCCGAAATTTTGCTGAAATAGCCATATTTTTGCATTTTTAACTTCCTCAGTCTTATGTTGGCCTGTGTCGGTGCTGAACGATGCCCCATAGGCCCCAGGATAAAATTTTGAATTTGCATCTTCTTAAATAAAATTTTGCAAAAAGAGCCACTTTGTCTAAATAAGCCATTATATGGCCAATTTATGAAAAAATAGTTTTGTGTTGGTTTATGGCGATGCCGAACGATGCCCCATGAGCCACGGGATAAAAAAAAAAAAAAATAAACGACATATGGTTTTGCTGAAATGGCCACATTTGGCATTTAAACTTTCTCAGTCTTGTGTTGGCCTGTGTCGGTGCTGAACGATGCCCCATGAGCCTTAAGATGAAAAGTTTCGAATTTGTAGCCTCTTAAATAAAATTTTGCAAAAATAGCCGCTTTGTCAAATAAGCCATTACATGGCCAATTTTGTAAAAATAGTCAATTGACATTAGAAACTTCTCAGTCTTGTGTTGGTTATGGCGATGCCGAACGATGCCCCATGAGCCACAGGATGGAAAAATTTTCAAGTTTATCTTTCTTAAATAAATTTTGCAAAAATAGTCATTTTGTCAAAAAAAGCCATTATGTGGCCAATTTTGTAGAAATAGTCATAAGTGACACCAAAAATATTCTTATTCTTGTAGAAATCTCCTACACAAGTTTGTAGTTGGAGTCGGCTTGTACAATTTTTATTCAAAAAAAAAAAATAATAATAATAATCAAATAAACATCTCTTTATTTCTTGCATTAATTTGCAAGAACTACGCTCGGTCTGATTCATGCGGGGTCATGATACGTAGGCAATCCACATAGGATTCGACCATACCCATAAAAAAAAAATGAAAAACTATAAAAAGAAAAAAAAAAGGGAAAAAATGAAAAAAACCACAAAAAGGAAAAAGAAAGAAAAACAAAAGAATGGTCAATAAGCGGGATACCTTAATGCTGACATGCTGGCTTTCGTTTTGTTGTATCCAGTTTCAGAAAGGTGGTTGGTTGTGGTTCCAAAATAACTCTTCCCTATAATACAAGGTCAGAGGACAATGGCAGATAATCTCAAGACTGAGTGGGTTGATACCGATACCCGACAACAGCTGGTTGAACGGAACCACGGGTTAGTAGAAGAAGTCAAGATATTGAGACAACATGTGGCTGATATGTATCGGGCGTGGATGGATGGGAAAGCACCACCCCCGCCACCACCTAGCTTCCTGGATTCTGTCCTTACCCGTCCACTGAACCCGATGCCAGATGATCCCTCACACTCTCCATATGTACCCACCTACCACAGCTTTTCCAGCCACTCGAGTAGCTCAATTACTCGTCCCCCGGCTATGTTTTCACAACGCTACTCCCGTCCCCAACACCACTACTCTCCCTGGGACAACCAAAATCGTACTTCACCTTCCAGGTACCCAGCTCCACAAAAGGCTTACCAACCCCCACGAACATACCGGAAACCCCCCGGGTCAGGTTTCAGGCCAAATAAGGCGTTTAGGGAGGAGAGGTTGCTGAAGCGAGAAAAGGCGCTCACCCCTATCGGAGAATCCTATGCAAGTCTGTTTGAAAAGTTAAAACATGTCGGCCTGATTACGCCGCTCCCCGGATACACTCCCGATCCACGTGCAAGAAGCTTCGATCCTACCGCACGATGTGCATACCATTCCAATGTCAGAGGGCACGATATTGAGAGTTGCCGTACCTTGAAAAAGGAAATAGAAAGAATGATTCAAAAAGGGTGGTTGATTGTGGTCAATGATGATGACATGGGGCACACAAATCCTCTGGGGGGTGTATTGACCGGAGCTAAAAATGTTGAAGCAGATGGCAGCCTTGGCAATATTGATGCAGAACTTAGTGGCTGAAATGTTGCTTGGTAATTGGGAAGATACTCCATCTTTTGGTCAGCTAGATGGAGCTTTGGTGGTTCGTTTTGTCGTCATTTTGTTGTCCGAGTTATTTTCGGGTTTTCTTGTGGTCAAACCCTTTTGTCCTAGCAGTTTGCTTTGGTCTTGCCCAGTTTTGTTTCAGGGCTGTACTCTAGTTGGTTTAGTTTGTTTTGTCATTGAACCATTTCGTTATTAGTTTAATGAAGCTTTCGGTCTTTTGTTACTTCCGGTCATTTTATTTTGTTTAGTTCTTTTTACCCTTTAGATTTGTCTTGTGCTCAAACGCCGAATCTAGTGACACGACATGCGCACACATAATTATGGCTTAATTCTAAAAGCAATTGGAAGATGATCGGGTCATCTAAAGGAAACAAAAACAACTTGAGACTATTTGGATCCCGAGTCATCTGAAACCGGGGCAAGTAAAAAGAAACAGTCAAAGGCAAGCTGGCCAAAATTGACATGGGGTCATTCATAATGAGAGTGTTGCCCAACGGTGCTTTAAAGATATGATGAATATTAATTGTGTTGTTTACGCTTGGCATGTTTTGAAGATTGGAATGACGAAGGCATTTTGTTCTGCTATCCAAACACTTTATCCATCGTCAACCCTTTGAGCCTGAATTTAAATTCTTTCATACCCCTCCTTCGTAATTAGTTGCAAAGACTAGAAACACAAGTTTGAAAGGCAAAAGAAGAAAGGGATAAAGAAAAAGTAAAGAAAAAGAAAACAACAAAAAGAGATAAAGAAAAGAAAATGAAAAAAAGAAATTTGGAAAAGAGGAATTGGGAACTACGTTTGACCTGATTCCTTAAAGAGGATACGTAGGCGCTTCACAGCTCGGTCATAGTGTAAATAAAGAAATAAAAATCCCCAAGTAAAAACTGGGGCAAAGAAAAATTGTGTTTATTGTAAATAAATTTAGGTCCGAAGGTTGTAAATGTTGAACCCAAAATTGATTTTGTTTTGAGCCTTCAATACCCTTTCTTTGTAGCCCTATCCAAATCCCACATTACGGTCCAAAGAAAGACCTTCCGATCAGTCTTCAAAAGATGCCGCGTCAGGCGAGGGATAGAATCCTATCATAATATAACACGGTGACTCTCAGCAGAAAGGACTCTGATTCCCAGCAGAAAGGACACGCGAGAGAGTCTTGGCAGTGACACCCCAATCCCCAGCTAAAAGTAATACAAATGAGAGAGTCTTACCGGTGAAAACCTTCGGAGGCACCATAAGGCGACGAAAGCTGAGAGAAAATCAAAATGCGAGAAGCTTGAAAGTGAAAACCCTTCGGGCACTACAAGTCGAATAAAGGTGATAATCAGATGGAAATCACGAGACAGAAATCGTGAAAGGCAATTAACGACGAAGGATAGGCCATATGTGCATGTCATGACCAGTATAGTTGGTATCCGCGTTTGATAAAGTTTTTATAGATATTTCTTGCTAGAGAGTCATTTTCTTTGTCTTCTATTTTGTTTCTTTTATCTTTCTCATTTTTATCAAGAATTCCCCATCAAAGTCTGTCTAGTCAGAACAAGTGAGAAATGACTTCAAAACTTACCACCAACTTTCCAATTATTATGCAAGGCAAGGAAATGCCATTGACGGCACAGAAGTATGGTGCAAAGAAGATTACCAAACTGGGGCAGAAAATTTTTTCTCAGCTTGAAAATTTTCTGGAAGTCAATACCCACTTGGGGAAGATGGGAAGTCTTAAGGGAAATGGTCTTCGCACCAGTGTCATCCTCAACAACCTTCAAGAAGAGTGAAACACCAATTTTGAGGAAATGAAAATCCACCGGCAGTGTTATCGTCAGCAAGTTCCGAGGTGGTCGGACAACACAGAATGGTAAAGGAAGAAAGGAAATCCCACCTTCAACAAAATAACCCCCAGCAAGTTGAGAACGGGGAAGGGATAAATGGAAAAACCCATCACCAGCAGGAATATCATCTCCAACAAATGAAATCATTCCCCAACAAGTTTTGGGGACCCCGAGCGAGGGAAAGGAGAAAAGGAAAAAACCACCACAGGAGCGGCACAACCGCTCACAATGTTTTGAACTAACAAATTTTTTCTTTGATTTGAGACAGGGAAAGAAAGTGCTATTGACAGCGGAAAGTCATGCCAGAAGGAAGAACACCAATACTGGGGCAGAAATTTTTCTGCCGTTGTTGAAAATTTTCTCGGAGAAACGAGGAAGGCAAGTCAAGATGACATGTTAGGTTTGTCCACCTTCAAATAGGATGTTTCAGGTTTGTCCACCTTCGAACAGGACGTCTCAGGTTTGTTCACTTTCATACATTGATACAATGGGAGTATTCGCCCTCGAATAGAATACAATGGGAGTATTCGCCCTCGAATAGAATACAATGGGAGTATTCGCCCTCGAATAGAATACAATGGGAGTATCCGCCCTCGAATAGGATACAATGGGAGTATTCGCCCTCGAATAGGATACAATGGGAGTATTCGCCCTCGAATAGAATACGATGGGAGTATCCGCCCTCGAATAGGATATTTTACATTTTTATTTTTACATTGTCCTATGCATATTTTGTAAATTATTGCCAACATGCGTTTTAAATTCAAAAGTTGCTACTAAAAGCAGGCGCCTACCTGTATAACAAAAGGCAAGTCTTCAAGATGACATGTCAGGTCTTGAAACCAGTAACCTGACATAAAACAGAGGGTTACAACAAGAGATCCCAGCACAAATTCAAGCGCACGAGCCAAAGGAAATGAGGGGATGAAGGAAAATTTTCCCAGCATCATTATCCTCAGCAGGCAAGTAAACAGTTCTAAAGATATCCCCAGCAGTCAGGAGGGAAAGCAACACGACCCAGGAGGAAAGCAGTTCCGAAACAAGGCGATTTAGGAGAAATGATGGCAGCAAGAATAAAATGGTACAAGAAGAGAGGAATGGCGTTTAATTTTCAGAGTTGATGTTGAAGTCAGGAGCCCGCCTGAAGAGAGGAATGGCGATTTATTTTCAAAAGATGTTGAAGTCAGGAGCCCGCCCGAAGAGAGGAATGGCGTTTTATTTTCTAAGTTGATGTTGAAGTCAGGAGCCCGCCTGCAGAGAGGAATGGCGATTTATTTTCAAAAGATGTTGAAGTCAGGAGCCCGCCTGAAGAGAGGAATGGCGTTTTATTTTCTAAGTTGATGTTGAAGTCAGGAGCCCGCCCGAAGAGAGGAATGGCGATTTATTTTCAAAAGATGTTGAAGTCGGGAGCCCGCCTGAAGAGAGGAATGGCGATTTATAAGTTGATGTTGAAGTCAGGAGCCCGCCCGAAGAGAGGAATGGCGATTTATTTTCAAAAGATGTTGTTGAAGTCGGGAGCCCGCCCGAAGAGAGGAATGGCGTTTAATTTTCGGAGTTGATGTTGAAGTCAGGAGCCCGCCCTGAAGAGAGGAATGGCGTTTAATTTTCCGAGTCGATGATTGAAGTCAGGAGCCCGCCCTGAAGAGAGGAATGGCGTTTAATTTTCCGAGTCGATGATTGAAGTCAGGAGCCCGCCCGAAGAGAGGAATGGCGATTTATTTTCAAAAGATGTTATTGAAGTCGGGAGCCCGCCTGAAGAGAGGAATGGCGTTTAATTTTCGTAGTTGATGATTGAAGTCAGGAGCCCGCCCGAAGAGAGGAATGGCGATTCATTTTCGGAGTCGATGATTGAAGTCAGGAGCCCGCCCGAAGAGAGGAATGGCGGTTTATTTTCAAAAGATGTCGTTGAAGTCGTGAGCCCGCCCGAAGAGAGGAATGGCGCTTAATTTTCGTAGTTGATGATCAAAGTCGGAGCCCACTCGAAGAATGGAGTGGCAATTTACTTTCGAAGTTGTTTGAGGGAAGCAATAGAGTATAACAGAAAACCCCAGCAGGAATTCAAGTTCAAAATCAGAAGGAAGGCAACAAGGATCAGAAAGATAGATTCAGACGTCGAAGGAGAATAGTTCGAAGATCACAAGGAAGGGACCAACGGCCAGGAGCTCGGCAATCAAGATATGCCGAAATAACAATTGTGAGAAGAGAAGAAGCATCAGAAGGAACATCAAGACCGACAGAATAGCAAGGAACATGGGAGAGTCAAGTTAAAACGGATAGATAAGAATTTGTAGTACCGTAACTTAGTCTAGCTTCTTATTTTGTTTAGCACGGTGTAGTAAGGGGATCATGTTAAGCAGTGGCACCAGCAGTAATAGCAGCAACAACAGTAACAGCAAGATCACAGCAATCATGGTAGTCCCAGCTACCAAAACTTCCCGAACTACATTGACCTGATTCCCTTTTAGCCAGGGATATGTAGGAGACCTTTGAAGCGAAGGTTCGGTCAAACTTTTCCAAAAAATGCTTCATACGGGGTGCTCGAACAGGCAAAAATCGCTCGTATCCGCTCACTTATCTTTGCACGAAAACTCTTCATGTTTACGCGCAAAGAGGGGCAGTTGTGAGCACGTGATTTTTGCCCTACATGAGAATCACTCCCAGAAAATTCAAAAATAAAATAGTTTTATGTTGAGCATGATTTTTGTGATTTTTGTGTTATTTTTATCTTACATTTGCATGTTTGTGTGTGCGTGTTTATTTATTTAAATTAGTAAAATACAAAATATATACATCATGTTTTGCATTTTTTTAGTGTTTAATATCAAAATTATACGGTTTACATTTAAGTGATATGTAATTATGTGGGATGATTGTAGTAAAAATTAATTGTGTTATGAGTTAGTATATATATATATATATATATATATATATATATATACATATATATACACACATATGTACATGATACACCATGGAATGTAGTATGGAAATCGAAATTGGGCCATAGCAAAACCAGGCCCAATGTAATTCAATACACCACCCAATTCCCTACCCAGCCAGCCCAACACCTCAGCCCAACCCGACCCGGTCCGAAATAATCAAACCCCCATCTTTTCAATACACCATCATTTTCATTACACAAAAAAGAAACCCTAAAATCCTAAAACACTCCCTAGCCGTCACACCTTACACCCCACCCCCTCTTCTTCATCTTCCTCACAACACCCACATCCATGGCTGCCAACTCCCACGCCAAACAGACCCTTAAGCAGCCATGACGACCACCTCCATCATGCTCGAGTAGTAACTCATCCCCCATAACCATGGCTTCATCATCTTCTTCATGAACTAGACAACAATGGAAGCCGCCACTTTCACCAACGATCGTCCAAGCGACCAGCAGCCTCACAACTGGCAGCTTCATGTCGACGCCGCTACAATAGCCTCACGATCGACACTGCCGCCAGCTTCTTCTTCTTCGACATCAGCAACACATTTTCTCGCGACCAGCAGCCACACATTTTCTCGCGACCAGCAGCAACACTTTCACCAGCGATCGTCCAAGCGACCAGCAGCCACACATCTTCTTTAACACCTCTCTAAAACCCTACTCCTCCAATCCCTTAAACTTTCCCTTTCACCAGTTTTCTCCTCTCTGCTGCACGCTATCGAGATGTTGCTGCTCCAATTTCTTCTACCCACTTCTTTTACGATTCGGCGGATAGTGATAGTAAAGGTAGATGGTATTCATCATTAAGATGCAATGTTAATAGATCCATTAAGCCATCTAAATCGACAAATACGCCGTTTTTGGGTTACCGGTATGAGTCAACTGCTGTTGCATCTGATTCTCCATCGGAGAAGTTTGAGTATCAAGTAGAGGTAAGTCGTCTTATGGACCTCATTGTTAACAGTTAGTACAGTAATAAGGGGTTTTCAGAGAGAGCTTATCAGCAATGCAAGTGATGCCTTGGATAAGTTGAGGTTTCCATCGAGTTTGTGATTCCGGTTTGAGTCCTTGATTGCCGTTCGAATTTCCGGGCAGATTTATTTTCGATCGAGTTCACCGTTGTTTGGATCCGGTTAGTCGATTTAAATTTTATTTTTGTCCATATTTTATTGGTATTTTCAGATCCGAAATTATTGTATGTTGGTTGGATTATCTTCTTGATTTGTCGTTCATCATGATTCAGATTATCATTGTGTTTAGTACCTCCATATTATGGTTAGTCATCTGTTTCTGGTTGTTATTGAAAATTACTAAGGTGATGTTTGGTTTTCCTTGTTGTGATTTGTTTGTCTAGTTATCAGAAGATCTATTTGTTTTGTTACTGAAGCTTGGTGATCTGTTCAGTTGAATTAAGGAATCAGATTATTCAGTTGTTAAGAATTAGCTAAGTTCTCTTCATTAGATGAATTGGTTATAGCTGGGAAGAATAGTAATTTCAGTAGTTTTAGGGGTAATATAGAAATTGAAAACTTAAAGAATTATTTATGTTAAAGTATTTTATCCACTAAGCACTAATAACATTAAAAAAAGGTATTGTTTAATACTTAGTGAGGAACAAGACATAGTGGCTTTGGAAGATGTTAAAAGAAGTAATTAAATATGTTGCCCATAACTTTTGAATTAATTAAGGAAAAGACAAGTGTTAGTGGGGAACCAAACAATAGGCATGAGAGTTAATATTAATACTATAATACACCCATGACTTTTGATTAAAACAAAAGGGGACAAGCATGTAAGCATGGGGAACCATTTAACTTAAATCAAAAAGTCATTTAGGGGGGAGGGTCTGTTTTGAGCTATAAGTATAGCATGAATCTGAAACAGTAAGGAGAGACAAAGGGATACATATACAGACAGTAGGGGATTCGAAAAACAGAGATATTCACAGCATACACGGACGGACACTCATAAAAAATACACAAGTTCTCACTTGTTTGCTTCTGTTCTTCGGTTGCTTCAGTTGCTGTTGGTTTGTTGCTGTTAAGGCTATTGTTGTCGCTACTGTTTATTGTCGAGGTTGTTGTTGTGGTTTGTCGAGGTTGTTGTTGTGGTGGTTGCTGTGTTGTCGTGGGGGTTCTGTTGCTGTTGGTCTGTTGTTAAAGCTGTTGCTGTTGGTCTATTGTTAAAGCTGTTGCTGTTGGTCTGTTGTTAAAGCTGTTGCTGTTGGTCTGTTGTTGTTAGCCGCTGTTTGTGCTGCTCTATAATACATCCTCACTTCTCTTTTCTTTAAATTCCATGTACACATCTTTAGAATACCAGAAATTGTAGTTGGCAAGTTCAAAGTTTGGACATATATGAAGATCTGAAGTCTGTTTAAATTCGTCCTGTTTTGTATACTACACATCTGCAATCGCATCATATTTGTATAAGTTAACTGATAAATTATGGACTGTCGCTATTTTGTATGTAATCCATATTGGTCAGTGTTAAATTGAAATTAGAAAACCAAAACAGGGATTTAGTCTAGAACTAGAAATTAGTATGGTCTTATTTAAGATTTGAATATCAAAGGTCATTTTGATTAATTGCGACATGTGTTTGAATAGGGATTAAGACTCAAACCGCTAACATTCAAATGATTGAATTGTGTGAATCGGGTTTATATAATCATTCTAATTCTGAATTTACGAGGTCACTTAGGTAAATAATGTCATTTTAATTGGCAATTTGAATAATATTAATAACTAAAGTAGTGATGAACATTAGCATGAAGTTCAAAAATGACGTTTGTATTACACATAGTTAACTTTAATGGTTCGGTTTATCTAATACTGGTGGTTTAAATTAATTAGAGAATGGTTAGTTTATGTTGGACATTTTTCAAACTCGCATGCTACTTATAATTGTTGTTTTGGTATTACTCGCTTGTAGAATAAGGCATAAAACAACCTCCCTTGTGCAAGCTCGAGTGCAATTTCCATTCACCTTGATCTAGCAACTAATAAGAGGCCCGAGCTAGTAAACATGTAACAAATTAGGACCTTTTCTCGTTTTATTTAGAGACGAACTTAATAGAAAAAATGTAGTCACTTTAGGATTGTCCTTTTAAAATAAACGAGACGAGCCTCGCCAAAAATACACAATTGTGGGGCCCTCGAATAATTGTCATGAAAACTTAGACTTGGAAGGACCGTCTAGTGAATTTCACGGTCCTTTTCCCAAAGTTAAATAGACGATAGACTCTTTAGGCACGACTTGAAATAAAATTACTTTCCTGAATACGGGTGCGCATTTATGTGACCCAAATCTTACTCTCGGCGAAACTGAGATACATTAGAGTCGCAGGCGTACTGGTTACGGTACGGCTCGAAATGTGTTTTCGTAACGTCGCAATTCTTCTAAAAAATAAGAGCGGAGCATTAAAAGCACATAGTAAAAATATATAAAAGAATCGGATAAAAGCCAAAATTGCAATTGAGCGACCGTGCTAAAACCACGGAATCCGGGAGTGCCTAACACCTTCTCCCGGTTTAACAGAATTCCTTATCCAGATTTCTAGTTTCGCAGACTGTATTACGAGTCATAAATTTCCTCGGTTCGGGATTAAACCAGTGACTTGGAACACCATTATTTTTCCAAGTGGCGACTCTGAATTTAATAAATTGATCCCGTCTCGATTGTCCTTTAATTGGAAAAAACTCCTCGCGCCCTCGCCGGCGCGTAAAAAGGAGGTGTGACAACGTTGACTATTGAGGACCCTCTTGATGAATGTTTGGTAAATTTAGATGAGGTGAATGGGGAAGAATTGGCCGAATGGGTGTTGGCTTTAGAGGGCATAGGGTTTTGGGATAGAATCTTGAATTCGAGCCACTACACTTAGAAAACACAGAAACTCCTCCAGTCAAGCCATCAATAGAAGAACCACCAAAGCTGGAATTGAAGCAATTTCCCACCCATCTCTAGTATGAGTTATGTGATGACCCGTCCCGTCATCATGTGAGTCATCACCCCGTTATATGCTTGTTAATGTATCAATATGCATGTTTGGTGAGTTTGAGTCAATTCGAATTGAGTTTGGCTAGAAATGAGACAAATAGTCTCTTAGAAGAAGGAATAGTTGGGAAAAGTTAACGGGATATTGACCTATGAGTTAGAGAGCTCGAAATCGAATTCTGACGATTTGGTCAGCTCTGGGAGGTCATTTATGAGCTAGGAGAGCAATCGGAAGTGAATTTGGAGGCCCGGTGTAGTTTTAGGCTTGAAATGGCTAAAGTTGAATTTTGGCGAAATTCGAATGGTAGGTGAGATTTTGATCCGGGAGTCGGAATGGAATTCCGACAGTTGCATTAGATTCGTTAGGTGCTTTTGGATATGCCTACAAAATTTCAGGTCATTCGGTTGTCGTTTGGTCGGGTTTTTGATCGAATGTTGGTTGCAGAAGTTTAAATAAAAACTTAGGCTTGAATTCGCTTGGAATCGATGTTTTCTGTGTTTAAGAGCGTATTTTTAGGATTGGAACAAGTTCGTATCGTATTATGGAGTATGTTGGTGGTTTTCGCTGGGGTCCCGGGGGCCTCGGGATGAATTCTGGGGTCCAAACGGACCATTTTGAGCCAAAGTGAGTAGTTGATCTACTGCATTTATTGCAGAAGAATTTAACTCATCGCGATCGCAGGCATGGCCATGCGATCGCGTAGTGTATCAGAGTGAGGATGGATATTTGTTCTTCGCGATCGCAGGAAGAGTGATGCGATCGCGTAAGGTCGAGGGATTGTGCATCCCGATCGCGAGGGTGCTGATGCGATCACGTAAGGTCTTGATCGTGTGCAGTGCGATCGCGGTCATCTCATTGCGATCGCGTAGGGTCGCTGGGTTGAGAACTGCGATCGCGTCCAGGTCCACGCGATCGCGTAGAGGAAAGACTGGTCGCCCAGAAGTCGTGCATCGCATTCGCGAGCCAAGGGCTGCGATCGCGTAGGGTAAAAATGCCTGCAGTGAATTTAAGTCCAGAACATTTTAGTCGCGACCATTCATTTATAAAACACCATTGTTGAGTCTTAGAGAGAGAAATTGACGGAAAATTGTTGGGATTTTATTGGGTTATCATCGGAGGTAAGTTTTATGGTTCAAATATATGTTTTCATCTTAGAATCTATCTCTATTTCACTAAAATTGAATGAATTAACGGGGGAATTTAGCCCTAAGCGAGTGTTATGATAAAATGTCAATTTGAATGGGAAAACGGAGTGCAAACTTTATATGTATGGACTCGTATTGAGATAAGGATTTTGAAAATATGACTTTCGTAATTTTACGAGAATACAAAAAGTCGAATTTTGACAACTTTTTGGGTTTTGGTGTAAATCGAGTTATTTCGAATGGGTTGTGTCTAATTAGCCTATATTGATGTATTCTCATTGATTTTGAGTAGATTCGGCGTCCGAGGTGATTGATTTGTGAGGCAAGCGCAAGGCGAACTAAGGCTTTTACCGGATCGAGGTGAGTGGTGGTAGTAAATAATGTACTGAGGGTTTGAAACCTCGTACTTGTACTATACAGTGCTATGTTGAGATGAGACACATGTCATGGGACGGGCGTGGTGACATTGTGATTGGGGGATTGGACTTGGTCCTTCCCAACTGATAGATTATTGTGTATTATGACCGTGAATGAGCTTATAACTGAGTAATTAGGATGGTAGCCATGTTTGGGGCCTTGTGCCGATCTGTAGAGCATTAGGGAAACCTGTAGAGCTAGGTGACCCCTATATCATGTTGGAAACTTACACTCAGTCGAAATATTTGCTGTATAGCATATTGTGGGCCAGTACTAGATGTGAACTGTGATAGAGACTACCTAGGGTGGAAATTTCTCTGATTTAGCTGAGTGGGCCTGAAAGGCCAAGTCCATACTGACTGGGATAGGGTCGAGGATCCATTATGAGGTATTATATATATATATACACCTATGGATCGGGCTGCACGCCGCAACACTATATGTGTTGGATCGGACTGCACACCGCAGTATTATTGCGCTTGGACTGTAGGAGCCCCTTCAGTGTCTGAGTCTGCACACATTCTCAGTGGGCGTTGGAGTGTATTATGGGATCGGGCTGCACGCCGCAGCAGTATATATATATATATATATAGGACTGCACGTCGCAGTAATATATGTGTGGATCGGGCTGCACGCCGCAAAATCATAGCGCTTGGGCCGAGGGAGCCCCTCCAAAATCTGTATACACCCCAATGAGCGTCGTCGACGTTAAATGGAGTGGGCTGCACGCTGCAACATTATATATATTGGAGCGGGATGCACGCCGCAGCGTTATACTTATATATATATATATATATATATACTTATATATATATCGTAGCGGGCTATGCGCCGCCGCATTATATATATATATATATATATATATATATATATATACATATACATGTACATTTACCCATGACCAGATGGCATCACACACACAAACACACACACACACATACACACATATATATATGTGTGTGTGTGTGTGTGGGATATGGATAGAGGTTATGGCGTTATATACACACCACTACATGATAAGCTTGTATATGTTGATGATTTTGCCAGAGCGGCCGAAATAATATAATGGGATACCCTCAGAGGCTTGATGATGTTATGAACATATGTACCTATGAATGACATGACATTCATATGCATATGCATGACACGATAAGTATTTTACAGGTGTTCTTACTTTCAGTTATTGTTTATTATTGTTACTCACTGTGTTGAAATATACTCACCCCACTCCCCTGAACTTTTTGTGCAGATTCATAGGTGCCAGAGAGTAGCTGTCGGCGTCCGTAGGACCTGTTTTCTCCCTCTTTATCATTTTGTTGTCTTTATTCTGCCTAGACTTGTTTGTATAGGATATTTCATCTGTATATGCTCAGACTTGTGACACCACGATTTGGTTGGGACCGTATTTTGTATGCTTCTACTTCCACATTTATCTTTTTGATATGATAACATGCTATTTTAGTTTAATTAATCATCTGTAATTAATAATTGGCTGGTTTAATGGATAATATGGTCGGGCTTGCCTAGCAATGTGTTGGGCGTCATCACGACCGGGGGTTGGGTCGTGACAAGTTCTTAGGACATAACTCCACATTACCTGTTATTATCTCATTTAGTTTGTTAGATGTGCAGGCACAACAACTTTCGCAAGTACTCAAGCAGTGAAAGACTGCCATTTGGTAGACTATGGTAGATATTAAGGGGATCCGCCCAACATACTATATGCATAAAATTCTGCTGGAAGAAGGACACAGACCTTCCAGGAGCACCAAAGAAGGCTGAACCCAAACATGAAGGAAGCGGTGAAGAAAGAAGTGATTAAGTGGTTGGATGCGGGAATCATTTCCCAATCTGTGGGGGGTCATCACCTATTTACTTACCCATTCTGTACTTCCGAGTCCTTTAAAACCATATTTAGGGTTTCCTTGATTTGCGTTCACAGTTCGGGCACATAGCGGGAAAGCTTAAATATGAATTATGTGAGAAAAATTCTAAATTTTGATATTAAAATGAATAAATTTGACTTTGGTCAATATTTTGGATAAACGGACCAGGACCAATGATTTAACGATCCCGGGAGGTCCATAGGAAAATATGAGACTTGGTCATATGCCCGGAATCGAATTCTGAGGTCCCAAACCCGAGAAATAAATTTTTGTGTGAATTGTTTCTTGAAATAATTAAAGAAATTGGAAAAGAAATTTAATTAGAAGACTATGGTAGGGGACTCGTATTTTGGTTTTGGCGCCTGATACAAGTCTTATATATGATTTAAGCACTTTCGGTAAAGTTTGGTTGAAAACCGACGTCGTTTGACGTATTTCGGACATAAAATGCAAATTTGATGTTTTATGAAAATTTGGAAGAAATCATGCGTTTTGAGGCTTGATTCGATGTATATGATGTTGTTTTGGCGATTTGATCGCACGGATAAGTCCGTAGGATATTTTTGAGGTTGTGTGTATGTTTGGTTGGGAGCCCCGAGAGCTCGGGTGAGTTTTAGATAGGCCACAGATTGCATTTTTGAACTTTATAAAATCTATATGCTTAGCTCTATGGTCTTCGCATTTGCGAAGATCAACTCGCAAATGCGAGCTTTGCATCACAATTGCGAATTATGGGATTTTGGCCACTGATCGCAAATGCGATCTTAGTGTGCGCAATTGCGAAAGCAGGGTGGTCGCAAATGCGACTTTTCCCTTTGCAAATGCGAGAATTTGCAAAATGGGAAGGGTTCGCAAATGTGAACCTAGCTTCGTAATTCCAACTAATGGTGGGGGTTCGCAATTGCGAACCCCAGTTCGCAAATCCCATATATGAGGCACAACAAATTTTATACTTAGTCGAATTTGAACCATTTTTCACCATTCTTTCAAAGCCCAAACAACTTAGGCAATTTTTCAAGAACAAGTTTCATTCCAAATTATTTGTAAGTCAATTTTTACTCAATTCTTTCAAACATTAACATCATTTAACATGTTTACCACTTAAAATTAATGATTTTCATGGGTGAAATTGGGGATTTTGGGTAGAACCTATGTTTTTAAAAAAAGGGATTTGGACCTTTTGAGGTCCGATTACAAAACAAATCATATATTTGGGTTCGTGGGGGAATAAGCTGGGTTTTGGTTCGATCCTTGGGTTTTGACCATGTGGGCCCGGGGGCAATTTTGGAATTGGACAAAACTTTGAGAAATTCAGTTTTATGCATTCAAATTGATTCATTTAGTGTTTATTAAAGTAATTAAGTGACTTGTGACTAGATTCGAGCGAATTGGAGGTGGAATCACGGGATAAAGCTATAGTTGAGGCTTGAGTTGAGTTCAAAGCATCAAGGTAAGTGTTCAGTTTAACCCTAGCTTGAGGGATTAAGAGTTGAGTCATATTTGCTATGTGTTTCCCGTCGAGTACGACGTATAGGCATGGTGACGAGTATCTATACGATGGTGTCAAGCATGACCGTGAGTCTAATATAGTGACTTTCATGGTTTCATTGTATTATCCATGCTTTGGTGTGTATTTCTGTTTGTTGTGTAAGATTGTAGAAAGAAATGTGATTTATGAACATTAGTGTCGGCTCTAGTTGTATAACGAATTATGAAAGTATAAGTGATAATTGAACCTCTGGAGCATTGGCTCGAGTTGTGAAGCGAATTGTGAAGTAAAAGTGAGAAAGAGAAGAGATCTTTATGTTTCCTTCTTGGCGGGCTATTGTTGAGTTGTGGTTCCTTGCACTGTGTTCTTATATGATACTAGGGTCGCTTAGGTTAATGCTTCCTTATGTTCAGTGATGACTATAGTTATAGCCGAGGTGGTTAAGTGTTGTAATAGGTTAGTTATAGATGAGGTGGTTAAGTGTGGTAATAGGTTAGTTATAGCGGAGGTGGTTAAGTGTCGTAATAGGTTAGTTATAGTTGTGGTAGTTAGATATTGGAACTAGTATGGTTATAGCTAATTCTCCCTTGCTGGGACATATATAGTTGGGAAATTGAGTTCCCTTACCGGGATGGTGTAATTTATAGTAATTCCCTTGACGGGATATTTGATTTGATATTTTGTTCCCTTGTCGGGAAGTCATTATATTATTGTTCCCTAGTCGGGATTATTGTGTTGTATTGTATTGGATAGTGATATTAAAATGGGAGCGGATGGTACGCCTACCCCAAGTGATATTGAAATGGGAGCGGGTGGTAAGCCTACCACAAGTGATATTGAAATGGGAACGGGTGGTACGCCCACCACAAGTGATATTGAAATGGGAGAGGGTGGTACACCTACCACAAGTGATATTGAAATGGGAGCGGGTGGTATGCCTACCACAAGTGATATTAAAATGAGCGCGGGTGGTATACCTACCACAAGTGATATTTAAATGGGAGTGGGTGGTACGCCTACCACGAGATATTGAGAAATGGGATCGGGTTGCACACTTGCAACAAGATGACTTGAATGTGAAAGTTACCTTATCTTTTCATTTATTGCTAGAAGTTAGATTGTGGATGTACGTGCTATTATATATGATATTTTATTCTATTTGTTGCCCCTGAATCATGCTCTCTTTCCCAGCTTAAATTATTATTTTCTTGCTACTTCTCCGTTGCACTTGTATATATATCTGCACAGGTTTATCTCGAGTCTGGTCCTAGCCTCGTCACTACCTCGCTGGGGTTAGGCCAGACACTTACCAGCACATGGGGTCAGTTGTGCTGATACTACACTCTGTGCTATTTTGCACAGATCCAGGTTTAGGACATCAGCAATAGTAGGGTGGGAGCAGACCTTCAGTCCATCGAGACCAGAGTAGCCTTGCAGGCGTCCGCAAGCCCGATGTCTCCTCTATCCTTTATTATGTGTGCTATCTCATTGTATTCGAGACAAACAGTTTATGTTCTCTTTCAGACGTGTATTTAGTAATTCTTAGTGGTTCGTGAGTATTGTGACAACAGTCTTGGGTAAAGGCTTTTGTTGAATTTTCGGCATTTCTATTCAGTTTCTATAATATTTAGACTTTCGCTTATTAATTAATTTTGTTTCTTTTGTATTATTATCGATAATTGTTAAAAAAGGCATTAGGTTATTAATGAAAAAGGAATTAAATTTGGCTTGCCTAGCTCTCATTAGTAGGCGCCATCACGACTCACGGACAAGCTTAGTAGAGTCCGAGGGATTGGTACGGGGACGTCTGTATTTATCCCCAAGAGGCTAACGAGTTAGGAAAAGATTCACATTTGTTATTTCTTGTCGTGCGGTTTGGTTTCTCTACGCTGATTGAATTTCTACTCTTGTCCTTTTACGAATGGCGAGGTCATGTGCCGCTTCTTCAGCCAAGCAGCAGCTCAGACCGGTGATAGCTCAGCCACGTTATCGAAAGCTTTGTTGGTATTAGATAAGTTTCCCAATCTCTTCGCTACTACATTTAGTAGTGCATCTGCCGAGGATCCCTAGGACTTTTAATACAACTATCGTGAGGTTCTCAAAAACTTGGAGATCGTTGAGACCAATGGGGTCAGTTTTTGCTACCTTTTGCTTGTTTGGATCTGCCAAGACTTGGTGGAGAGAGTATTGCCTCACTAAACCAGTCGGGTCACCATCTTCGACTTGGGAGCAGTTGACGCAACTATTTCTAGAGGAGTTTCTCCATATCACTCAGAGGGAGGTAAAGGTATTAGAGGTGGGGGTAGAGGTATTAGAGGTGGAGGCAGAGATTCTGAAGGCGGAGTTAAGATATTAGGGGTAGAGATACATGTATTGTTCTGGTTTGTGGTAGAGAAGCTCCAGTTTTATTTTGTGCCATATTGCCTAGTGATTATATTATAGTCCATCGTGTCCATTGTTCATGTATAATGGTGATTGGAGGTTTTGAGACTCGTGTAAATTTGCTTCTTATGTACATGGATGAACTCGGTGTTATATTGGGATGGACTGGTTATCACCCTATCACGCTATCTTGTATTGCCATGTCAAGAGTATGACCTTAGCTTTACCGAGTATGCCTCATTTAGAGTGGAGAAGGACTCCAGGTCATTCTACCCACAATGTTATATTATATGTGAAGGCTCGGCGTATGGTCGAGAAGGGGTGCTTGGATTATTTAGCTTATGTTCGGTATTTCAGTGCTAAGGTTCCCTCTATCGATTCAGTGCCTATTATTTGTGAGTTCCGTGATGTTTTTCCTTCAGACCTGCCGGGTTTGCCACCCGATAGGGATATTAATTTCTGCATAGATCTGGTTCTGGGCACTCAGCCCATTTCTACCCCTCCATATCGTATGGCCCCACCGAAGTTGAAGGAGCTAAAGGAAAAAGTTGCAAGATTTTCTTGAGAACGGTTTCATTAGACCTTGATTTTTGCCTTGGGCTGCGCCAGAATTGTTTATTAAGAAAAAGGATGGTTCGATAAAGATGTGTATTGATTACCGCAATTGAGTAAGGTTACAATTAAGAATAAGTATCCATAGCCGACGATTTGTTTGATCAGCTTCATGGTGCCAAGGTATTTTTGAAGGTTGGCTTGCGATCTGGCTACCATCAATTGAGGATTAGGGCATCCGATGTCCTTAAGATAGATTTCCGCACTCGGTATGTGCAATATGAGTTCTTGGTTATGTCATTCAGGTTGACAAATGCCCCAGCAGTTTTCATGGACTTGATGAACCGAGTGTTCAAGACTTATTTGGATTCATTCATGATAGTGTTCATTGATGATATATTGATATACTTCTGCAGCCAGGAAGAGCACAAGCAACACCTTAAAGTGGTTCTTCAGAATCTGAAGGATAGTCAGTTATATGCAAAGTTCTCCAAGAGTGAGTTTTGATTCTGTTCAGTTGCATTTCTAGGTAATGTTGTGTCAGTAGAGGGTATTCAGGTTCAGTGGCTTATGCAATTATTGTGATGTTTCCCGTGTGGGGTTTGGAGCAGTGTTGATGCAAGATGGAAAAGTCATTGCCTATGCTTCAAGGAAGTTGAAGATTCATGAGGAGAACTATCCAGTTCATGAATTGGAGTTGGCAGCCATAGTTCTGAAGATTTGGAGGCATTAGCTGTATGATGTGGCATATGAGGTGTTCACGGATCATAAGAGTCTTCAATATTTATTCAAGCAAAAGGAGTTGAATTCGAGGACGAGGAGGTGGTTAGAGTTGTTGAAGGAATTTGACATCACCATTCTATATCATCTGGGAGAGGCCAATGTGGTGGTGGATGCCTTGAGTAGGAAGTCAGCAGTATGAGCAGTCTTGCTTATATTTCGGTTAGTTAGAGGCCACTTGCTTTGGATGTTCAGACTTTAACCAATCAGTTCGTGAGATTGGATATTTCTAAGGCCATTCGTGTGTTAGCTTGCACGGTTGCTTGTTCTTTATTATTGGAGCGTATCCGTGATCGACAGTTTGATGATCCCTATTTGTGTGTCCTTAGAGACACGGTGCAGCGAGGAGGTGCCCAGCAGGTTACCTTAGATACGGATGGAGTTTTGAGATTATAGGGGGGAGTTTGTGTTCCCAATGTGGATGAGCTTTGAGAGTTGATTTTAGAGGAGGCCCATAGTTCCAGGTACTCTATTCATCGGGGCACTACAAAGATGTATCAGGATTTGCGGCAACATTACAGGTGGCGTAGAATGAAGAAGGATATCGTAGAATATGTGGCTCGTTGTTTGAATTATCAACAAGTTAAGTACGAGCATCAGAGGCCTGGTGGTGTATTTTAGCGGATTGAGTTTCCCAAGTGGAATTTGGAGCGGATTACTATGGATTTTGTTACTGGACTTCTGTTGACTCAGAAGAAGTTCGATGCAGTATGGATCATTGTTGATAGGTTGACCAAGTCAGCGCATTTCATTCATGTGGTAGTCTCATATTCATCCGAGAGATTAACTAAGATTTATATTAGGGAGATCGTTCGCCTTCATGGTGTGGCAACATCTATCATTTTAGACCAGGTTACGCAGTATACCTCGCACTTCTGAAGAGTAGTTCAGCGAGATTTGGGCACATAGGTTGAGTTGAGCATAACATTTCACCCCCAGACGGACGGGCAGTTCGAGTGTACTATTCATATTTTGGAGGATAAGCTCTTGTGTTATTGTCTTTGGAGGTTCGTGGGATCAGTTCTTGCTTTTAGCAGAGTTTTCCTACAATAACAGCTACCAGTCGATCATCCAAATGGCTCCTTATGAGGCTTTATATGGTAGGCAATGTCGGTCTCCGGTTGGATGGGTTGAGCCGGGAGAGGCTCGGTTGTTGGGTACATATTTGGTTCAGGAGGCCTTGAACAAGGCCAAGAACATTCAGGATAGGCTTCATTCATCTCAGTCTAGGCAAAAGAGTTATACAGACGACAAGGCTTGAGATGTGGCATTTATGGTTGGTGAGCAGGTATTACTCCGAGTGTCGCCTATGAAGGGCGTGATGAGAATTGGGAAGAAGGGAAAGCTTAGCCCTAGGTTCATTGGTCCGTTTGAGATTCTTGATCGATTAGGAGAGGTGGCTTGTAGACATGCATTGCCGCCTAGCTTATCAGTCGTGCATCTAGTTTTTCATGTATCCATGCTTCAGAGGTATCACGACGGTCCAGCCCACGTGTTAGATTTCAGCACTATCCAGTTGGACAAGGATTTGTCTTATAAGGAGGAGTCAATAGCTATGGTAGACCGGCAGGTTCGTCAGTTGAGATCCAAGAGTTTTCCTTATGTTCATGTCCAGTGGAAAGGTCAGCCTCCTGAGGCATCAACCTAGGAGTCCGAGTTTGATATGCGGAGCCGTTATCCTCATCTTTTTCCCGACTAACGTACTTCTTTCTTTTGTCCGTTCGAGGATGAATGGTTCTTTTAGAGGTGGAGAATGTGACGACCTAAAGGGTCATCACCTGTTTTCTTACCCAATATGTACTTCCGAGGCCTTGAAAACCTCATTTAGGATTGCCTTGATTTGCATGCACAGTCCGGGAGCGTAGGAAAGCTTAAATATGAATTCTGTGAGAAAAATACTAAATTTTGATATTAAAATGAATAAATTTGACTTTGATCAATATTTTTGGTACACGAACCCGGACCCGTAATTTGATGGTCCCGGAGGGTCCATTGGAAAATATGGGACTTAAGCATATGCTCGGAATCGAATTTCGAGGTCCCAAGCCCGAGAAATAAATTTTTGTGTGAAATTATTTTCTAGAAATAATTACGGAAATTGGAAATAAAATTTAATTAGAAGACTATGTTATCGGGGCCGTATTTTGGTTCCGGCGCCTGGTACAAGTCTTATATATGATTTAAGCACTTTGTGTAAAGTTTGGTTGAAATGGATGTCGTTTGACGTGTTTCAGACTTAAAATGGAAATTTGATGTTTTATGAAAATTTAGAAGAAATCATGAGTTTTAAGGCTTGATTCGATGTATATGATGTTGTTTTGGCGATTTGATCGCACGGATAAGTCCGTAGGATATTTTTGAGGTTGTGTGTATGTTTAGTTGGGAGCCCCGAGGGCTCGGGTGAGTTTTCGATAGGCCACATATTGCACTTTTGAAGTTTGTAAAATCTGGTATTGTCAACTCTATGGTCTTTGCATTTGTGAAGATCGTCTCACAATTGCGAGCTCAAAAAATGCGAGCTTTGCATCACAATTACCAATTATGGGATTTTGTCTATTGATCGCAATGCGATCTTAGTGTGCGCAATTGCGAAAGCAGGGTGGTCGCAAATGCAACTTTTCCCTTCACAAATGCGAGAACTGGCAAAATGGGAAGGGTTCGAAAATGTGAACCCAGCTTCACAATTCCTACAAATGGTCGGGGTTAGCAATTGCGAACCCCAGTTTGCAAATCCCATATCTGAGGCACAACAAATTTTATACTTAGTCGAATTTGAACTATTTTTCACCATTCTTTCAAAACCCAAACAACTTAGGCAATTTTTCAAGGACAAGTTTCATTCCAAATCATTTGTAAGTCAATTTTTACTCAATTCTTTCAATCATTAACATCATATAACATGTTTTTCACTTAAAATCAATAATTTTCATGTGGACCTCAACTTGAGGCCTGATTACAAAACAAATCATAGTTTGTGGGGGAATATGTAACCGAGTTTTGGTTCGAACCTTGGGTTTTGACCACGTGGGCCCATAGGCGATCTTTGGAATTGGGCAAAACTTTGAGAAATTCATTTTTATGCATTCAAATTGATTCATTTAGTGTTTATTAAAGTAATTAAGTGACTTGTGACTAGATTTGAGCGGATTGGAGGTGGAATCACGGGGTAAAGCTATAGTTGAGGCTTGATTTCAGTTTAAAGCATCAAGGTAAGTGTTCGGTTTGACAGTAAGGGTTCGCCTGGTTCCGCCTTTGACAGTAGCGGTGGTGATGACAGGTATGCTTTTAGTTTTTGTAGGGCTTTGACACATTCTTCGTTCTAGCGAAATCCGTTGTCTTTTCTCAGGACGTTGAAGAATTTGTAGCATCTGTCCGAGGATCGAGAGATGAAACGGGAGAAGGCAGCTATCCGACCCATCAATTTTCGGACCTACTTTTTGTTGTTGAGCACTTTGGGTATTGAAGCGATCACTTTGATTTGATCAGGGTTGACTTCGATGCCTCTTTGGGACACGAGAAAACCTAAAAACTTTCCTGACGCCACGCCAAAGGCGCATTTTTCGGGATTCAGTTCCATCCCATACCTTTTCAGTATTTCAAATGCCTCTTATAAGTGGTTGATGTGATCTTCCTTTCTAGCGGATTTCACTAGAATGTCGTCGATGTAAACCTCTTTGCCGAGTTGTTCTCTAAACATCTTGGTGACCAATCTTTGATACGTGGCCCCTACATTTTTTAGCCCAAAGGGCATCACTTTATAGAAGTAGGTACCCTGATGCATGATGAACGTGGTTTTTTCTTGGTCTTCTTCAGCCATTAATATTTGATTATAATCGGAGTATGCGTCCAAAACAATTAGGAGTTCGTGTCCGGCTGTGGCGTCGATTAGTTGGTCGATGTGTGGGAGGGGGAAGGAGTCTGTGGGACATACCTTGTTCAGGTCGGTGAAGTCCACACACATTCTCCATTTCCCGTTCTTCTTTTTGATCATTACTACGTTGGCAGCCCACTACGGGTATTTTGACTCTCTGATAGAGCCATTTTCGAGTAATTTGTATACTTCTTCGCGGACTGCCTCGTTATTCACGACATTGAATTTTCTTCTGATTTGTCGTACTAGCGGATGTAACGGATCGACGTTGAGTTTGTGAGTAGCGATGTCTGGCGAGATCCCTGGAATGTCTGCATGGTAAAAAGCAAATATGTATGCATGGTCAGTTAAAAATTCATGATAATTACTTGGGTTGGTGAGCCCGTGGCCGATGTATGCTTTCTTTTCGGGGTTGTGGTGATCCGGCTGAACTGGATCGAGGTCCTCGATCGTCTCTTTGTAGGCTTCCACAATGTCTGGGTCTTTGATGGTATTGGTCTTCAGGTCCATCTTGGTTCTCGACATGGCTAATTTCTATGCTTCTGCGCTTTCTCCTTTTAGTTGTCAGGTATGGGCGCAATCCTGTGTTATCTTGTAACACGATTGCGTTGTGCGTGGCTCTCCTTTGATGCTGAATATCCCCATGGGGTAGGGAACTTGACCACCTGGTATAAACTTGAGGGGACTGCTCGCATGGCATGTATCCATGGGCGTCCGATGATAACATTGTATGCCGTTTCTTGGTCCATTACGTGAAAAGATGTCTCCAATGTGACTCCCCCCGCAAGGACGGGCAAAATCACTTCTCCTAATGTACGTTCCACTGCATTGTTAAAACCGGTTAGCGTTATACAATGGGGTATTATCCTATCCTCGGGTCCATATGTGAAAGGACTCTTGGATGGATGATACAGGCGTCGCTTCCGTCATCGATCATGACTCTCCTAACGTCCGTATCAACAATACATAATGTGATAAATAAAGCATCATAATGGGGAAAACACAAACCGTCGGCATCAGACTTATCAAAGGTGATACTCACTTCGAAGTCATCATACCGTTCGTGGGAGATGGTTTGCTTCAACCTGTGTGTGTTGACGAATTTGACATGGTTGGTAGCGACGTTGGTGCCGTCTCCGACGATCATATTTACTGTCCGTGTCGGGGAGGGTGGCTTTGTTGGCCCGCGGGACTGTTCTCACCTGTGTGCAAAGTTGGCTTTTCCTTTGTCGCTAAGCAGCTCCTTTAGGTAGACCTAGTTTAGCATTTTGATGACTTCCTGTGGTAGGACTATGCAATCTTCTGTTATATGTCCCCGCTCTTAGTGGAATTCGCACAGGACGTTTGATTTCCTCGTGGCAGGATCCGATTTCATTTTCTGAGGCCACTGCACCTTGGTGCCAAGCTTTCCAGTGGATACACTATCTATGAAGGAGAGACACAAAAGTTATGTGATGAAAGAAAAGGGGGCATACCTCTTTTGTTCCTGAGCAGGGCGAGATGTCGTTGCAATGCGTCTATATGACGAGGGGGCGGATGAGGAGACCTCATGTATGGCTGATTTCGTTCTTTATTGGGGCGAGGGGGAGTTCTCGGCGTCCTTCGTGACGTAGATCTTTCCTAGTGTCTGAGTGTATAGTTGTCAATCGTCGGGTCGGCCCGCTGAGATCGTCTTCATCTGCTTGTACCTCGGTGCAGTAGGCATTGTGGATCTCGTCCCAAGTTGTGGGAGGATATTTCATGAGCCGGCTTAGTAGCTTCTTAGTTGCTCTGGAACCGTCCCTGCTGAGTCCATTCTGGAAGGAAGCTACCGCCATGCCTTCCGACACGTTTGGCGGGCTCATCCTCACCCTGTTGAATCTGGCGAGGAAGTCCCTAAGGCCCTCGCCCGTGGTTTGCCTGATGGCAAAGATGTCGTTCACCCTTCTTCTGCCTTCTTTAAGTCGGCGTGTGCGGTGACGAACTTGTCCGTCATTTCTTCAAAGGTTGAGATTGCTTTGGCGGGCAGTTGAGAGTACCATGTTAGGGCTCCCCCGGTCATCGTCTCGCCGAACTTCTTCAGCAGCACAGATGGTACCTGCTCTTTCGACAGGTCGTTACCTTTCACGGTGGTGACATAACGGATAAGGTGATCCTCGGGATCAGTGTTTCCATCATATAAGGAGGCATTTTGAAAGTTTTTGGGATGGTGTAAGAGGCGGCTTCCTCGGAGTAGGGTTGTTCTACGAACCTTCCCACGTCGTGTTTGGGTAGCATCTTAGGCGCTCCGGGGATCTTGTCGACCTTATCCTGATGCTTTTTCATTTGGTCGCGAAGGTCCTTGTTTTCGCTCTCCATGTTTTCCATTTTTCTCAGAATGGACGCTAGTGTGTCATCGTGGATTTGCGTCTCTACGGGTTGGTTGGTTGTTCGCGCTTCCTCTTGCTCGTCCGCTGTGGTAGCAATACTTGTCGTCGGTACTGCTTTTACGTGGCTCTGTGGTGATTTTTCCACTAAGCCGCTTAGGTTACTCGTCAACCATTCTTCCAGTAATTTTTTAACTGCCGGGGGTGCTTCTTTTGCAGCAAACATGGAAGCTTCTTTGTCCTTCAAGGTCACAAGGTTCCCGGATAGGGAAGGTGGAGCTTCTATTTCTGGTACGGTATCAGGGGTGGTGCTGGTGG